>JARKHS020030518.1:0-29900 GCA_030143305.2 Amblyomma americanum
GGAAGTGAATTAGAAAACGTAAAAGGGTGAATAGGACGTGTGTCCTTGTCCACATCCTCTTTTCTCGTCCCCGGCTTCGAAGTGACCAACCCGCTAGCCAAGCACAGCCCTGTTCTGGAAGAAGGGTTATTCTCTATTCACGAGTTGTTAATGATGCCGGCGGTCATCAACAGTAGAAGCGTTATCATCAGCCGAGCTGCGGTACTACACTCCGGTGATCTTCACGCGCGACTTTCTTGTGCCCACCGTTGTTTGCAATAAAACTGGTGTTAGATTGCACGAATAGTGCCTTTCTTTACACACTGCATTCCGTAAGGCTCGCAATAGAAAACAGGGAAAGTGGCGATTCTTTAGTCGCGAACATTAGCTTACTTGTGGTCAGACGTGCACTTCTTTCAAACGTCTGCCACAGGCAGAGAACTTTTCGGGGTTTTTCTATACGTGACCTCAGTACTTGCGAACGCCATTAAGCAAAGTGCTACTGCCAACTTCTTTCGACACGACAAGCGCGGTTCGCTAGTAGCGTAAGTTCAATTAAAGAGTTAACTGTTGGATAGTTGGTAGTTTAAATTCAAGCTCTTTTTTTGTTTTTAGCACGAGAGGGCTGAGACATCAGAAAGACGACAAACGCGGGCGCTACAAACAGTTCTTCAGGTTGGCGCGCTATACATTGGCACAAGGACCAGTTGCAAAAAAAAAAAAAACAGGACAAGACAGGTACGTGTGCGAATCGCGAATCGCGCATGTACCTGTCTTGTCCTGTTTTTTGTAACTAGTCCTTGTGCCAAAGTATAGCGCGCCAACCTGAAGATGAAAAACCAACTAGCCGCCATTACAGCATTGCTTACAAAGAGTTCGTGAAACAATGGAACCATTTTACATGAAGAAAAAAAAAGCGAATGGAATGGAATTTCTTTCGCGCTTTTTCCGATTAATTTGCTCGCATGCTTTTGATGTTTTGTACGGAGGACGCCTGTGATTTTCCCTGTGTATATGAGTGTTTCAACTCTGACTAAACAGTTGTGAGTAAAAGCGCCAGTGTTTGTCCTTGGTTCCCGTTCTGAGATTTCCACACAGCGAAATCAAAACGCAGGATCCTGTGAAGAAAGCTCTGACGGAAGAGCAGCAGCGATTTTGCATCCCGGCGAGCTGTCACACGAGTTTAGCTGAAGCCTTGACAGAGATCTCGCGACACACATCCGCTGGCTCCTCCATCGCGCGTTCAACGCGACCGCCTCAGTAGCCGGAGCCGATACTTGTTGCCATAGCTCCGCCACTGGCCAAGACCTTCAGGCGCACTGATGGGGAACAAGGAGGCCGCGACGCCGGCAGCAAAGCGCGTATGCGACTGATCGTCGGCACCGCATAGGGAGGATTGTCGCGGGGTGGGGGTGCCGCTAATGTTTTCCCTCACGCCCCGGTGCCCGAGATAAATCTATCCGTCGGCGCAGCCATTATGCACTCGCGTTGGGCCGCTCAGCGCCGGCTCCATTTCCTTCTCTCTCTCGGCCCCTCCGCCGGCAACCTATAGACACAACCGTGGGGCGCGTATCAATCTCTCTCGTCGGCCCCATTATCCCCCGAAGCAGCTTTCTCTTCTCCCAACGCCCGCGTACACGCGCGCCCGCCCTGCAGTTGTAGGCAGCGCGGCGAAGGCGTACAGAGGAGCCTTTTGGATGTCCGCTACGGAGCTGCGTCTACTCCGCAACCCGATCTTCCAATCACCTTCATCTGCCTCGCCTTTTAACGCAGGCTTGGCCATAAACTGTTCATTCGTTATCGGCGACAAGCGGGTTCTGCGAGTGGAAGCGCGTCCTCGCTCGAGTTAGGCTTAGCTGGGCCTAAACTGGAAACACGAATTACTGCGGCTGTCTTCCCAGTTCTAACCCGCGCCGCTAGGCGCAGTGCACTACTGAAGCAAGCACGGTGCATCCAAGCGGCAGGCGTACGGCACATGTCACGCACGCCCGCCCGCATAGCATTGGTGGGACGCAGCGAAGCGTCCACCGCGCGGCGCCCGGAGCCGGTCAGTCGGTGCATGCTCAGCCTGCGGCGGCCGCGAGCGATCAGGCACGAGTCATCGAGATCGTAATTGGCTCGCCAGCTGGCCGCAAGGCCGCGACTGCTGCGTCGACGCCCGATGATGACGCTGGCCGCGCTAGGTGCTCGCGATCGATCACACTTGGCTGAGGAACCGGGCGGCTGTTATGGGTACGGTAGTAATAACACGGAGTAAGGGTGCGTGTGCGCGCTTTTTCGTACGTGTTTCTTTTTTCAGGCCTGAGTGCCTTAGGTATACTGCGAACACCGCAGTGGAGAGCTCCGGAGATCATGTTCAGCTCATATACCGACCGGCTCATATTGACCCACACGTGTACTCAGCAAGATTCTATTCCGAATTTTGCATCTTTCTTTCTTTCTTTCTTTCTTTCTTTCTTTCTTTCTTTCTTTCTTTCTTTCTTTCTTCCTGGCAGAGGTGGTGACGATGGAGGGTAGGAAGGATGGTGGAAGGTAGATAATCTTTCAAGTGGGGCATGGCGTTGAAGAAAAATGGTCGGGGAAGGTTGCTTCGCAGGGATGGCGGAGGAGGCGACCTGAACCGAAGTTTCGTTTGCGTCTTGGGCGTGTATTGAGGAAACACTAGAGGCCCCCACTTGCGCTCCAACTAGCAGTTGTGGCAAGCCACAGCGGTGTTAGTTGCGCACTGCGGAAATAGATGAAGGTGTCCCTTGACTAACTTGCCACGTTTCGCGCTTCCGGGAGGCTGGCAGTGCAGAGATCACCTCTGCGCTTGCGAGCTGGGTCACTGGCACCAGCGAAGGCAGGGTGAATTTTCCTGTTGCTGGAGCTATATTCGAAGATGGCCTCCGAGACTCACGATAACTGCGCACCGGGCCGTCAATGCCTCCGTTATTACAGGCCGGTAAACAGCGCCTTCGAGCTGGTCCAAAGAAAAAAAAAAAGCAATCGTCTCGTCTTGCAAGCGTGTATGCAGCGGCGGCAGGGTCGCGATTATTATTTATGTTGCTTCGCTCGCCCGCCTCTAGTCTCGCGGTATGCCAAAAACGGCCGATGCGGGGCTTCCACGTGTAAAAGGAGATGTTCGCGGGGTTCGGAGTGCATTACCGACCGCGCGGATCGCCTGTTCCCTTTCGCACGTCCCCCTAGCGGGCATGTTTTACGAGGTCTTCGCCCGGCGCCCCGACGGGAACGAACTGCCGTCGCTTCCGCGAAGCCGGAGACCAGCGCAGCATTGGGACATTCCATCGCTTCGCCGACGCGTTGTAAGAACGCGGTAAAAGGCACGGCCACTCGAAGATAAACAATATGCTGTCGGGCCAAACCAAAGCAGGAAAGTGGAGAAGGGTAGGAGAGAGTGGAGCTGGGCAAGCTGCTCACAAAACCAAACAGGAAAGTGCAGACAATCTGTTGTCGAAAGAAATGTGAAAGCGCTGGTTCAAATACAGCTCTCAAGTACACTGAAATCACGTACATCTAAGAAGTCAGCATTTTTGTGTGTGTGTGTTAATGCACATTACCCAAGGTGGTCCAGAAAAATCTGAAGGCCTGCACCGCAGCCTCTGTCATAGCATCTCATGTGCAACATCGGGACGTTAAACCCCGCGTATCATACCATACCATACCATACCATACCATACCATACCATACCATACCATACGACCCCATACTCATTCTGCTTATTACGCGCGCATAGTGTTCCATCAATATCCTTGCTTGGCATGGTGACAGTAGCGAAGGCGTGTTAATTGAAAACAAAATAAAAACGTCGCCGCACATATAACACAAAAACATCACTGAAAATGTCTGCAGTGTGTTATGGATGCGAGAGTCACCTCCGTTCCCTCCCTTTATTTTTTATCTCTCTCGCCGTCTCCCTTTGAGCAGGGTGTACCATTTTCGTGATACTACACTGCTCTGCTCCCTAAACACGAATACACCTATATAGGAGTAAATAGGGACTAAATGGAGCGCACTAGATGACAGCTTACTCCCTTTTTACTCCCTTCTGTTTAGAGTGTACAACCTCAGTCCTGTTTGACTCGCATCACGCCACTCTTCAGCCCCAGGTAACCCCGCCGCGGTGGCTCAGTGGTTAGGGCGCTCGACTACTGATCCGGAGTTCACGGGTTCGAACCCGACCGCGGCGGCTGCGTTTCATGGAGGAAAACGCTAAGGCGCCCGGTGCTTGCGATGTCAGTGCCCGTTAAAGATCCCCAGGTGGTCGAAATTATTCCGGAGCCCTCCACTACGGCACCTCTTTCTTCCTTTCTTCTTTCACTCCCTCCTTTATCCCTTCCCTTACGGCGCGGTTCAGGTGTCCAACGATATATGAGACAGATACTGCGCCATTTCCTTTCCCCCAAAAACCAATTATTATTAGCCCCAGGTATACGAAGCTTACACAGGGGTATGTATACGTACATATAGCAGTGGAAGAGGATAAGAAAAATGAGCTTCCTGCAGTCGTGCGCGAGAAGCGCCTCTCCATTTCCCTCTTTAAACAACGCCCTTCTTTTTGTTCCCTCGTAACTGCGGTCGCTCGCCTCGAGCGTATATAGTGCGCTCTTCTTTCTCGGCCGTGTCTAGTGTATATAAACGTTCCCACCGCACGACCATTTCCGAGGCGCTCTCAAAATTTATCACCGACGTATACGCGCGAAAGCTGGGACAAAAGCACTTCGAGATCGCGCTCAACAAAGCTGGCGCAAAAGGAGCGAACACAGCGCACTGACGCGGGGCTGTTTGCTCGGCGTTGGTATACGCGTGGCGGTGGCACGTTTCAGTAAACGATTAACAAACGCCTCCGCCGAATAGAAACACTTCGAGGAGAGAAGTCGCGCTGATACGCTGAATACGCTCAACTGCCGTGGCCTTGAAGACATCCACTTCGCGATCGGTGTGGCCGTTTCATGAATTTCCCTTCTGAATAATCAAAACTGAGGACAGGAGAGGAGGATGCACGCTTTCTCTCCGTGGCGCGCCCTACGCGCGGAAGAGTTCATATAATTAATCATATAATAAATAATTGGTTTTTGGGGAAAGGAAATGGCGCAGTATCTGTCTCATATATCGTTGGACACCTGAACCGCGCCGTAAGGGAAGGGATAAAGGAGGGAGTGAAAGAAGAAAGGAAGAAGTAGGTGCCGTAGTGGAGGGCTCCGGAATAATTTCGACCACCTGGGGATCTTTAACGTGCACTGACATCGCACAGCACACGGGCGCCTTAGCGTTTAATCATGCCAATTACAATATTCCGGATCGCAACTCCAGTGTGTCCAGCGCCCAGTTTCTGAATGTTAACGTGTGGTGGCGCCGCCTAGGATCTGGATCTTTAGCTATTCGTAACGTATGGCAAATTTTCTTTGACACGTGTTAAGAAGGCTTAACACAGTTTGTTTTAATGGCACAGGTGCCGCAGCAATGCTTTAAGCCTCGAGCTTGGGATCAACCTGAATGCCAGATCTTGATATATGGGCGCCACTTGATAAGTGTCGCGATCAAAAGCTCCGGAAACGCGACTGTTGGTGCGGAGTTCCACACTTTGCACACAGGCACAACCTGCTACGAGCACAGCTACAGGCTGAACGGCAGCAGCAAAGTCAAATCGTTAATATATTCGCGTTGACCGTCTAAAAGAAATAATAAAAAAAGAAGCGGGGATGGGTGGGTGTCGAAACGTACAGAAAAGTGTACATATATAAACGACTGGGACAACAAATCAAACTCATATCACCAAAGAAGGCTGAAAAAATGGCGAACATTCGGGAAACTATAATTGGTTTTTGGGGAAAGGAAATGGCGCAGTATCTGTCTCATTTATCGTTGGACACCTGAACCGCGCCGTAAGGGAAGGGATAAAGGAGGGAGTGAAAGAAGAAAGGAAGAGAGAGGTGCCGTAGTGGAGGGCTCCGGAATAATTTCGACCACCTGGGGATCTTTAACGTGCGCTGACATCGCACAGCACACGGGCGCCTTAGCGTTTTTCCTCCATAAAAACGCAGCCGCCGCGGTCGGGTTCGAACCCGGGAACTCCGGATCAACTACCGAGGTGGTTTTCGGACACGCTCAGGAGCTAGGAGCTCATGTATAATAAACACGCGGGCGAATCAGGGGGAGGGGGGGGGGAGAAAAAAGTAAAAACCAGAACGTTTTTCCCGCTCCGTCCTCCCCAAAACGGTGTGAGCTGAAAACGGGAGCGATCCGCGGCCAACGACCGTAGTTCGTCAGGAATCGACTAATAAAGACGGCACGCTTCTCGCCTTGGAATTATAACGACGCAGCGAGGAAGCTCCTCGGCCAACCGTAAAGGCACCGAGAACGCCGAGCGGGAAAGAAATGGGGGAGGGGCGGGGGGGGGGGGGGGAGGGTAAGCGCGTGGGGAACATTTCCATTCACGCGTGCAGGCACCGGGACTCGCCCTCGGCTGAGCTCGCGCTTTGGATGGCCGCCCCAGAGACGTCGTTTCCGTCTCTGATCTTCGCACTAATTGGGGCTGCCTCGCTCTCTTTTTGCACTCAAGGCTCTCACTGACCGTTGTGATTGCGGCCTTCCCTTCGCCGAGATACTCATCAGCGTCGTTTCTTCCCTTTTTCCCCCTTCTTCTTTCCCCGTGCTTCCCTTCGCAGGCGCTGTTTTCACCCCCGACCCCTTCGTCCCTCGGCTTGGATCGTCTGCCCGCGTGCGTCGTCTGCTTCGGCCATTACAGCGGGGCCGGGGCGCCGCCACTCGGTGCCGTTGTGCGGCTAATGACTTGCGGCAGGACTCGTCCTCCTCCAAGGAGAAGAGACGCAGTTCTTTCCTCGATGGAAAAAGATGAAGGCCGAGCGCGATTAGTGCCTTCTCTAATGATGGATGAATGTTAACGAAATTGCGCGGCCGGCGCCATGGACAGATTGGAAAGAAGGACGGCGGCTCGGTGGAGCCACTAACCGATACGTTGCGGAGCCTGCGACCGTTTCTTCTTTAACAGGCGCCCCGGCACGGCGCCGTCCAGAAATGATTGTTTTGAACTCGTTCATTATATACGGCCGCTCATCGCCCGCGAGCCCCGTGTCTCTCTGCGGCGCAGATGTTGGAAATTAAAACGTATAGTGCGGCAGGCTGTTGCGTCGCGGAGCTCGCCCGCCTGAGTGTGCACGCTGCCCGAAATAGCCGCGCACCGCAGAGAGACAGCTACGGACCGCGAGAGGCTCGTCTTTGTTCGGTCTGTCTGGAGAATGGAGCCGTTAGGGAGCCTCGGGTCTGGCCCCGCTTATTAAGGTACCCGTGGAATCCCTGGTCGCAGTTTTTTTTCTTCTCTTTGTTTGATATTCGACAGTTTTGCACTGAGACCTTCGGAACTAGATTCGATAACTCCTCCCCGCTTCGGAGTTCAGCGTTGTGATAAATAGCAGAGTGGGCGGTGCCTTATAATGTCTGCTCGAAGAAATGTTTTGCTACCTAGGTTACTTTCAGCTGCGATTTAAAGTCGGCCACAAGACGAGAGCCGCAGTTTTTTTTTTTTTGTCATGAGAGGAAACGGTTTCAGGTTTACTTCTGTCTTGCTTGATTTCAGCTAACCAGGAGCGGATTTCGGAGGCGGGTTTCAACGGATCGACATTAAGTGAACGGGGCAATCTTTTTCAAGAGCGCAGTAGAAAACGCAAAAGCGGTGCAAAATAATAATATAGACGATGGAAGGTTATCTAGAAATTGCAGAAGGGTTGGATTACGATGGTTTTCCCGAAACGATTACGCAGATCTAAGTTGCATCAGCGCCTCCTCTTTCGATGCTTTCCGTGAAGGCAATACATATCAGACGAATTGCAAGGCTAACACGAATGCTCGAACTCACACACAACGCTTAATCGCAACCGTTCGTGCACACTAATGGCAGGTGAAAGGGCCATATGGGAGGATATGGTGTATTAGTGACAGAATGCATCTTTCTAGTTTTTCTTGGAACGATTCTAGTGAGGTAACTGCTTCCACGTCTCCAGCCTAGCTCCGCAGTACTTAAATGTAATTGGTAGAAAGTCTGACTAGGAAAAGTCTGCCACTTTCCGCTCTCGAGAAAGAGAAATATTGTTGCAAATTTACAAATATCGAAATGACCGACAGCAAGATTGAAATAAGATCGATCCATGCCAAGATCTTCCTCACACAGTCAAGATTTTACAAACAAATGTCTAAAAAATAACCGATATCAGTTCGATCAGGGGGTGATTGCAAAGTGCCGGAATTTCGTGGTTTAGAGCCATTCGCGCCCTTACAAGCGAGTTTCATAACCGCACCCAGTGGACGGCTCCCTACAGATCTGACCCAGCCGGCTTTAAATCGACCACACACATTCTGCCTTATTTCTCCAGCCAGTGTTTCACCGCTTATATATTCAGTACTCCCACGCTGCTCGATACTTTAAGCGTTAGCAGCTCTTGGTTGTTGTTGTTGTTAGCCTATCAAAAGATGGCACATACCCCCACACTGGGGGATCGGCCAAGAATCTGGTGACTATTCACCTGTATTCAGGTAATTAAAATGAAAAGCACGCGGGAAAGCAACACCGGAGGATTCTTCTTCATAAACAGAAAAGGGATGAAAGTTTTGATTTCAATAATAATAATAATAATAATAATAATAATAATAATAATAATAATAATAATAATAATAATAATAATAATAATAATAATAATAATAATAATAAAGAGAGGAGGGACTGGAAAGATTTATTAAGTCAAAATGTACTAATTGCAGCTCCTGGTAGACAGCTACGCTGTGAGCAACGATTTTTTTTCTCTATTTCTTCAAGCGATGTACGCATGCAAACGCGCCCGTTAAGGCTGCATCAGACCGGGAGCAGGCTCTGGTGTAGATGGCCGAGTGACGATAGAAAGAGAATAGTAGTACCGCTCTCGTTTATTTATTTTTATTTTTTTGCTTAAAAACCGCGCTTCGTACCGCAGTTGCGGTCGCGGACTTGGCCAGTTTTGAACCGGACTCGTGGAGGGGCCCCCTGGGAGCGGTTATGTGTACGAATAACTTGGGGGCCATGGACCGAGGCCATATATCTTATTCATACTCTTGGGAATCGCCCTGGGCTCGCAACAGAAAAGAGAACCTCTATTATTCACACTGTTCACCGTATACCCCAATCTCAGCAAGAATAAACGAAGAATTCAGGAGAAACGGGTGTCTGAGGCGCGAAAATTGAAAGGCGCTGCTTGCAAGCGCGCTTAAAATGCGGTGGACAGAATGCCATCTACACGCTCCCTTCCTTTTGCTATTCCTCCCCCTTCACCCCCCCCCCCTTTTTTTTTCCGCCATAATCGTATATTCCGGGCAAATGTGAGTTTGTAGTAAGAAATGCAGGCCAGACACATATATCATTCCCCGGTGGGGGCAACCGATATAGTTTCGAGAAAACGTCTGTCTCTAGTTTGCAGCCAGTTTTTACTTTTTGTTTCCGGTTGGGCGTACTAAATTTACACTGCGGAGAAAAGTATTCGTTCTTCGGGGACAACAGAAATGCGACAAAAAAAAAAAAACTGCGCAAATAAAAGCCAACAACCTGCTTGCGGTCTGTGCGGAGACGTTGGTTCCATAAAATAAAGGACAGTTTTGGCCACACTGCTTCCAACCACAACTTGTTATATGCGCGGACTACGTGTGAGCGAAAAAGGAAAGAAAAAGCAAATACGACAGCCGATATTTGTAGCTGTAGGTCAAAAATAGTTTTGCACGTCTTTGCTGCGACCACCTGGGGATCTTTAACGTGCACTGACATCGCACAGCACACGGGTGCCTTAGGAAAAACGCTAAGGCGCCCGTGTGCTGTGCGATGTCAGTGCACGTTAAAGATCCCCAGGTGGTCGAAATTATTCCGGAGCCCTCCACTACGGCACCTCTTTCTTCCTTTCTTCTTTCACTCCCTCCTTTATCCCTTCCCTTACGGCGTGGTTCAGGTGTCCAACGATATATGAGACAGATACTGCGCCATTTCCTTTCCCCAAAAACCAATTCGGCGCGGTTCAGGTGTCCACGATACATGAGACAGATACTGCGCCATTTCCTTCCCCAAAACCAATTATTATTATTATTATTATTATTATTATTATTATTATTATTATTATTATTATTATTATTATTATTTTTTTTTTGCTGTTGTTGTTGTTGATGCACGAACTGCGTCTCGAGAGATCGTGTATAACCTACGCCGCTCTACACAAAGCAGCTGACTTCTTTCTTGTAAGAAAGACTTCTTGGCACTACTTCGCGCAGATGTTTAAATTTGGTCTTGTAACACTGGCAGGTACAGAAAACTGTAGAAAGTGAGAGGAGGTACGCGTTGCATTGCTTCCTTCTTTTCATTTACACCAGTATCTGCTATATACGGCACCACTTAGAAAAAAAGAACCTGCGTCCACAGTTTCTTGTTTGAATAATATCCCTTAATACAGCTCTTAACAACAGGATCTCGAAACACAGACGTTTGCCATGCGTGCAAGGTTGCACCGTCACGCTCTAAAGGAGTGCGCAGGACGCAAGCTTACTGCCATCAACTAAGGACATCTAGCGCTGTTGACGTCAATTAAAAAAGTAATTTAATTAAAGGCATTCGAAGGACGAAACCACTCTGTGCTATACTGACACAATCAGTGTAGGAAGAAATGCACGGAGGCGCAATGCCAGGGCGAAACAAAACGGGTTCTCACATTTCTGTGTACACTGGAAATAAATTAGCCGTGCAAGGAGGAAACACGTAAAATCATACGGGGATGATTTTCCACGAACCCTTGCAGCTGCAAAAGGCGCCAGCGAGACACGCGCATACGCACCAATAAATTTAATTGATAACCATTATACATAAAATGCCCTCTCACATCCCTCTCTAATGAGCTGCTCGTGGACTATAAGCGTTGCTTTTATTTCACATTTTGACTTTTGCAGTAACCTCTTGCTCTTGGCGCCTGTGCGGACGTGTAGTTCCACCATGGTCAAAGCGGCCTTGGCGGGCTCTGGCTGGTTAGCCATCGACTACCGTAAAGCGCCCAGCTTGGCCCGTCGTACGCGGACTCTGCGAGTTCCGTTAAGAGTACAAAACAAACAATAACAAGGACGATTAAGTACAGCGTTACCAAGTTAGAAACCACGCCAACTCAAAAGGTGCACCCCGTTGGCGTCTTGCCAGCCAGTTGCGCATAGTTATGCCCAGCTGCGGAAAATCAAAACAAAAATCGTACACAAACCATGAACAATTCCGTTGCACAAGCACGCACGCGCTCCTAAGCACACAAGGAACGTCTTTAACGTAAGCAGGCAGCGCTTATCTTCAGTCATCGCTCAAATCCCCTCTTCCGTAACCCTCACTCGCATTCAGCTGACGCCACTGGCTCGGCGTTCATAGCGGGCTTATTCAAGCATGCCAAGCTACATAGAGTGATCACGATTCCTGCTGTGGTGCGCCTCAATGGCGGGGGGGGGGGGGGGGGGGGGGGGGGCAGCGGCCAAAGCGATTCGAAGAACAGAGCAAAAGAGTGAGAAAGAAAAAGTAACTGCACTTTTGGCGATGCGTACGCCACAACACCGCAAGTATTCAGCCAATTAAGAGCGACAGTGAGATGACAACAAAACACTCGCGGTGCGCACGCTTGCTTGTATACCCTTAACTGTCATGCATTGTCCCTCAGAGTAAGGTCGCCTGTGAGCTCGGTTTCAGCTCTCTGCTGGGTAGCTGGGCTCGCACTACTCATCTCTCTCGGAAGCCAATTAGCGAAATTCTTGTCTTCTCCGAGCGACCGGTCGTCTTCTCTGGCCAAGAAAGAAGCCAAGCCGAATCGGCGGGGGGTCGCCGCTAATTGACCTGCGCCAGCGACTCCCCTCGGCGTCACCGAATGCACATGCGCCAAGGCAGCGCGTGCTAGCACGCGCACGCTGGGCAGTCAGCCAAGTCCGTCGACTCCGGGGGGGGGGGGGGTCTCCTTCCAGGACGCGCGCGTTTGCCCTAAGCGAGTTTTCTTCATCAATGAAAACAGGTGCCGAGAATCGAAGCCACGTGGGCGATCGGCTACCGGTTATTAACGTGCTGTGGTCATAAGCCGCTCGGTTAAGCGATTCAAGGTTATGGGCTATCCGTAAAGATGCGTGGTGACGCGTAAGTCTCCCTTGCACAGGCGGACGGGGTGAACTTCACGTCAACTGCATGGTCTCGACTCAGCTCACGCACTTATATAAAGAGAACCTGAAGGAGGTTTATTTCACGCACGGTCTTGTTCGGAGAACTGGAACGCAAGGCTTTGCAAGGGAAGGGCATTCTGGGAGCGGGCACAATTAAGGCTCCCGAGGAGAATTGAATGCCCGAAGGACTACACGTTCGAAGAAGGAAAAGTGTGCGAGAAGCCGGTGATAATTATCGCACCGAAAACGCTCCACCATGTGTGTAATTTGAGGCCGAAGAAGGAGGGGGGGGGGGGGTACAATGAATGCAGTAGATGCGCAATTTTCGCCAAAAACAGAAAAGAAGCTAACAAATATTGAAAAAAGCGACTGTCCGAAAACACCAGAGGCTGCGGATTTCAGAGCTCGAAACATCACTAGGGAGGCTGTGAAGTTCACGGTATCCGCGTCGGCTCCCAACGGCACAGATGAAGACGCGATTTTATTAAAGCCACAGTAGCCAGACCGCGGGGAACATCAAACGTGTCACGATAGCTAAGCCAAACCTGTTACCACGAAAACGCCTTTCTCCTGTTGTTGTTTTTTCTTCTTTTTGCTCATTAAGCGTTACTCTGCGGAGCGCACTTCGGCCCAGTGCACGTTTACGCTGGGGCGGTATCTCCGGCAGCAGCTCCTGACCAGTTGAACGTGTTCTTCGCGTCCCCGCTATTAATCACCACACGACGCCGCACTGCAGACTCTCTCTCTCTCTCTCAAGAAACCGGAGAAGGAGGGGAGTGAATAAAAAAAGAAACTGGGACACCCCGTACACAGATATAGCCCGATAAAAGAGGGGGGTCACTTTCCACTTGTGTTGGCCGAAATGCAGCTCGCAGACGGCAACAGTGACCGAACGACGGCCATCATTATTGCATGGAAAGGGGAGATGGCGGGGGGGAATTCAGCAGCCACACAAGCGTCGTCGCTTCTCTGCTGATTTCATTAATTACCACGTGGCACGCACAATTCGCCGCCGACGCGCTGACCGAGCAGGGGGAGGAAGAGAGAGAGGTCGCCTTATTCATCGAACGCCGCAGCACGGTTTCACCCGCTGTGCGCGGCGACCGGTTCATTCATGAGCGGCCCGCGTGCCCATGCACCGCCGCAGAAACAGCGTCCTATTTCAGGGTGCGCACACCGGCGGGCCGGAATCCGGTTCCTATCGAACTCGGCGACCGCGGCGTCGTTTCCACGTACGCGTGTACTACGCAGATGCCACGGAAGCAGCAGCTTGCTGCACTTTGAGAGCTTGGGTGGCTCGGCACTAAATGAGTTAGTCGGGACTAACCGCATCGCTTAATACTAGCGAAGAACGGTTAGTCCTTGAAGGGTCTAACTGCGGCTGATGATTCATTTGCTGTTAATCTCTAAGGGAGACGGTGGCTCAGTGGTTAAGGCGCCCGGCTACTGAGCCGGAGTGTCCGGGTTCGAACCCGACTGCGGCGGCCGCGTTTCGATGGAGGCGAAACGCAAAGGCGCCCGTGCGCTGCGCGATTTCAGTGCACGTTAAAGATCCCCAGGTAGTCGAAATTATTCCGGAGACCTCCACTATACGGCATCTCTTTTTTCCTTTCTTCTTTGAGTCCCTCCTTTATCCCTTCCCTTACGGCGCGGTTCAGGTGTCCGCCTAGGAGTGAGACAGATACTGCGCCATTTCCTTTCCCCCAAAACCAACCATTTCATTTCATTTCTAACCACGTCGCTTAATCCTCGCGAAGAACGGTTAGTCCTTGATGGGACTAACTGTGGTTGATGATTCATTTGCTGTTAGTCTCCAAGGGAGGAATGGTTGCGCCAACGTAGTTAGTCCTTAAAGGAGTAACCGCTGTCCCTCTTTGAGTCTTTTTTGTGGCTAAATCGCGGCATTGGCGACAACCTGGCACGCGCCTACAGGCAGAAACACAAAGAAGCCTTTGTACGATGTCGGGCATGTGACTCGTCTCTGAGACGTCCGCCTCTCGCCGCAGGGGCCTCTCTCCTCCAGGCTCCAGACGTTGGCGATTTGCCTTCGGCGATTCCGAGAGACGCGACTCAGCACCGCTCGGCGACGATGACGGCGGTGATTGCACGCGAAAGAACGTTGAATGGCGAGTCTCCTAAATAACGAACCGGGAAACACGAGAGAAATTTCGTTAGTAACCACACTGGCGCAGAAGTGCACGGCGAAGCGAAGTGCGAGATATCGAAGGATCAAATTGCGCGGCACAACAGCGACCGAGGAAAGTGTTGCAATAATAATAATAATAATAATAATAATAATAATAATAATAATAATAATAATAATAATAATAATAATTGGTTTTTGGGGGAAAGGAAATGGCGCAGTATCTGTCTCATATATCGTTGGACACCTGAACCGCGCCGTAAGGGAAGGGTCAAAGGAGGGAGTGAAAGAAGAAAGGAAGAATTGAGGTGCCGTAGTGGAGGGCTTCGGAATAATTTCGACCACCTGGGGATCTTTAACGTGCACTGACATCGCACAGCACACGGGCGCCTTAGCGTTTTTCCTCCATAAAAACGCAGCCGCCGCGGTCGGGTTCGTCACGGCTCCAGATCCTGAAGCCGCAAATCTCGGCGGACGAAAGCCCCATCTGTGGCTGGGCTGGCTGTTGCCTGTCGTTCGATGGGACGCTGGTTTTGGTTTTGGATACTCCTTCACGCGAGAAAGCGGTCAGTCCATTATGTTAGGCAAACCGGCATCGAGATGCTGCTTTACTGACGCGTAACTGCAGAAGGAATGCACTTCCCGGGGAATTCTCGCCCCAGGCTATCGGCAGGTCACTTTGATAGAGAGGAGCAACGGCAATGCTCGCGTTCCCATTCAGTGATTTAATATAATGTTTACTACTCAAGGCAGCCCAAGGTCCGTTGGAGTGCCTCCACATATATAGCATTCGCCTTTACGCCTCAGACCAAGAGCTTTATGGCCCAGCGAGCGGCGTTACGACGGAGTAGCCTCTGTCGGTGGCCTTATTCGAATAGCAGCGAAACGCGGCAACACCGCTCTCATTGCGGGCGCTTTGTGCAGCTGCGTGGCCACTTTACGGCCATGCAAATGTGGACCGCCAACATCGCGTAGAAGCCGGATACGTTGTACCAGCACCGCGAAGTTCTTTAGCTTTCTTTGCCTAGCTTCAACACTGAGAACCCATGCTAGAGCTGCAATCACTGCGTCCAATTATAGCGCCTTCTGAGTGACCGGGAAAAAAGAAGAATAAGAAGGGGGCGGACCAGGACGGCGCGAGAAGGATGATTAAGACCGCGCGAACACGGTACAGGCCGGCCTTTATTTGGTATTTTTTTTCTTTCCTCGTCAGCAGAGCAGGCCGAGGGTCTTTCCCGGAGCGTCTGGGTCGCCCACGCCACGGCATCTCACGCGCGCCAGACGCGCTGACGTCGTGCGCGCTCCTCCCGCTACGTGTTCTCCTTTGCGGGGCGGAAGCGAAAGGGCCGACAAGCTTCGTGCCAGAAGGTGGCCACCCGCTGCAGGTCGCGAAGCTCGCACCTGCGCCCGCGGCACGCGCCGAACCTTTTTATTTACGACGTATTCGCACCGGGCGATTGTCCATTGTCTATCCTTCTCTCAGTCTAACTTCATTGGTGTTAATCATCGCATAGCCCTCACCCCTCCAAATCGCCTGCGCTAGTTTCTTTTTTAGATCTGCTTATGCACCTCTCTTCATGAGCCAAAAATATGCACAGTCCGAACAGGCCACACACTCTGGCAGTCCGGTCACAGTTGATGTTGTCCAAGTGCCTGTTTTAATGAGGCGCCTGTAGTACTTGAGAAAAACGCTTCTTACAAGACGGTATAGTACTTGCTATGTGATTAGCATCGCCATCCTTGCTCGACGGTCCGCCTTAAAGGGACGTGGAAAGGGCGATGGCTGTAAACTAAGCAATTTCGATCAAAACCGAACATTAACTGTAATCCAAGGGGAAGACGTGCAGTGTTTGTCAAAAGTACACATCCCAAGAGGTCTGCTTCTGGGCCTTGCAGCGCGACCCCTCTTGCATACTCGGGGACCCTAATCTCACGAAGGCGGGATGAACTTAAGTCCTAAACCCACCCAAACTTAGGACTGTCGGATGTGCTAAGGAACCCCGCTGCATGGCTTGGAAGCAAATCCCCTGGGCTGCATATTTTTGAGAAAGACTGTACAAGACGTAATGCTGACGTCAAGCCAAGTGAATTCTCCCTTTATGCGTTCGGAATAACGAGGCGTACAGCTAGTATTTGCAGCTGCATGCATTGTTCTTACCGTGCTACACCAGTTCCAGTGGAAGCCGTTGCGGCGTTCGGCTATTCAGCTCGGGTTCGTAGCTCCAATATCCGGCCTCGGCAGTCGCATTCAGATAAGGCGAAACGAAGAAATATTGCCGATATCAGATTTCGGCGCCCCTTGAAGAACCTCAGGTGGTCGAAACTAAACCAAACCTCTCCACTACTACTCCCTCGGAGCCTATATCATTACGGCGTAAAAATACATTAACCTCATAAACTAGCCGACTGCCTCCTGAAATTGTGGCCGCTCTGCAGCGGCTTAAGCAACCTCGCGAAAGTATAAAACGTGTTCCTCTTTTCGCGACCGCCCAGCAGATTGCGCATCCGGTCAGCTGGTCACTACAGCTAACGAGATCCGCGGTCTGGACTCAATGAGAAAATTCACGAAGCAGGGCACCGCAGCATTTGCAAGTTCCGCGTGGCATTCCATTATAGAGCCTGGAGCGGCCGTAGCGGAACGCGACCTCGAGTACGGCAGGTGCTGAATGTGTAGGTCAATTATGCATCGCTAATGACGAAATCTTCGAAGAACCTCGTCGTCTTCTGGTAACAAGGTGCGAAGGGGTGGAATATATTTGAGCGAGAAACTGAAGGGGGCGCAACAGAGGTTTGCCCTGTCTGCATTAACAGCAAAGCGAGCAGCAACAACTGGAGCGACCTGCCGCGGTGGGTTAGCGGCAATAGCGCAGTTGTGTTGCTCACCATGAGGCCGCGATTGTGATACGCGGCGGAGGACGCATTTCAATGGGGAAGAAATACAAACAGCATCTCCGCGATGCCTTCGTGAACGATAAGGAGAGCGGAACGGACGAAGCCAACCCGCATCCTCACGCTGTACAGCACCTACATACGCTATAAAGTACCTACAAAGTGCCTCCACGCTAAAAAGTACCTAATAAGAAAGAGTCCCACGTTTTCTCGTGTCATGCTGCTGTGCAGCCGGGATTTGCGTGGGGGGAGAGAGAGAGAATTTTATTTCCTATGCCCATGGCGGCTCTCGAGCCATCTTTCTACCACCTCTTTACCTTCCCAGCATGTCGCGGACGTGCTATAGGCCGTGCAGGAATGAAAGCTTAGGATAGGTCCTCGCTATCCGAGCTGCATTTGACCAACAAAATTATGAGCCGAAAGCCACGTGTTTTCGCAAGGACTACTGGGAATCTTTGGCCGATGGCGCTGTCTATATTAACGTTGGAAGCAGTGGCGTCGTCTGCTTCATTATCGGCTGCGCAAGCACGAACGCCCTGAGTCGGAGCCCAACTAGCGAGGGTGGCTCCCACGCCCGGCTTCAAAAGAATGTGATTTAACAGCCTCTCCTAAACTCTTTCCTTCCTACACGGTTAAGAGGAGTAGCGCAGTACGACTTACGGCCAAACATTTCGCCAGCCGACTCGAAAACAGCCCCACTTTCGTCCACAACGTGCTAACGGCATCAACGCCATAAAAGATGGAAAAGTATCTGCGCGATTAGGCGCTATTGTCAACACTGCAGCTAGCTACAGCTGCGGCTACAGCTCAGGCAGAGACGTGGCGCACAGTCAGCGGACGTTGTTTTCACCAGGGCGGAGGCGGTGAAAACACGGGGAACCTGACGGGAGCAGCTGCTGTCCGGAGGCGCCTCGAGGGGAAAACATAAACAAATGAATAACGCTTCGAAGAGCCAAGGCGCATGGAAGCCTGTAACTAAGCCCGTTTGCCGGCGCTGCTCACGGGCTCTTTGTCGAAGCCTACGCGCGGCGAGCGGCTACGCATCGGCATTTTGTTTTCTCATTATAGCAGGACTCTCGTTGTAAACTGAATGTTCAGTGTAGAAACTACGCGTTTTGATATGTAGATTCTTCTACGCCGCGTATTGTAACGGTACTTGGCACGTTTGCCGTCGTACTCTATCAAACAAGATTTCTTCGCATGTTTTCAAAGTAAACGAAGAACGCTCGTGACGAAGCTCTGCAAATTTTGCCTGACGTATATTTCAGTACAACGGCTTTTTTTTTTCCTCCTGAAAGCACGCTAATAAAACAAACAAGGAGTTCAGGACAGGCGACGCGCATGCTCCTATGACACCGTGAAGAAACTACAACGGTTTAAGGGACACAACGTAGCATTTGAAATCGCACTTCACCTTAGGTGTGATGTTTGAAAAGCATATTGTTTGGATGGCTCACAAGAAATACAATCGCCCAAAGATAGCTAAATCTGTAGGGTTACTAACCAAAGTTATAAACTTGTTACAAGAAAAGGTAAAATTATAAATGCATTACTCATTTTTACATGTATTATGGCTTACTTGTATGGGGTACAACGACCATGACAATTCAGAAAAAAAGTTTTGCAGAGGAGAGCTGTTCATGGTATTGCTAACCTTCCCTTTAAAGTGCACGTCCAACCTTTTTTCCAGATAAAACTCGTTGACAATTGAGAATGGTTATAGGAAGAAACTAGCTATGCACATTAAGATCTATTTACACTAAATAAACATGTTTTTGAGGAACAATACCCCATCTCACGCACAGCTTATAATTTCCGCCGTCACAATTACGAAGTCTATAAGCCCCGTACAAATTACGGTTTTCAAAAGCTCACGTACCAGATACCGAATTTATTAAACACTTACCGCGGAGTTGTATATTTAGTGCTCGAAAATAACACACAAAATAAATTTTGAAATGCAGTTCACGCTACACTGGCTTTCCAGGTGAACTAACCAGAGCCCGCCTTTATGTTTTCTTGCATTTGTTGCCTTCTCTCTTGCTATGTTACTTGCCTTGTGCGTATTTGTTTCCAGCTGTTATTGTCTGAAGAGGGTTCTTGCGCACAATTATAGAAATATGGCTGCTTGTTGCTGAATTTCTTCGTCCAGGACGACAGGCCCTTGTCAGGAGGTTTTTTTTAACACCATTAGCCTGTACGCCCTCGAGCTCTTGTATTGCACGAACAGAAATAAACAATTATCATGATTAAAATGTGTGCCACGTGAACAGTATCGTGTCGTCTGCAACGGAGACGCATTGGCGGAGAACATATTTACCCATCTCGTTAGGACTGCAATAGCTGAACTGCTGCGAAAGAGAAAGGCGCCATTAGAGCACGTCTCTAGCTGCGTGTTTGTGAAAAAAAAAAACAGCTGGTTTAAAGAAAGAAACAATCGTGTATAAATTTGTTTTTACGTTCTCGTGCAAAGAAATATTTTCATACGCGTTTGTTTTTTCATGTACGTGCTCTGAACCTGCTAAAAAAGGCGCTGCTTCTTTGAATTCACTCGGCTTTGTGCGGCGCCGCTGCGAATGGTTAAGTCCACCATAAAAAGCCCTCATCCTACCTTCCCGACACAAAGAAAGTCGACGCGCGTGCAGATTTCCGCATCCTCTACGCAGTCACGGTGTGCCTAAAAGCCACGAGCCTTTGGAAATCCTTCGCCAGAGCTCCAATACCTGGCTCCCTCTTTCTAGTCGACTACTCGAATCTGTTGCTTCTTTTCCTCTCACCTTCCACTTTTTTTTTATATCTGTCTATCGCTTTCAGCAGCGACTTCTTTCAACAGCTAGAAACTCGCGGACAAGGCGCAAAAAAGCTGCAACGCGAGAGAGCTTCGTCGACGACCTCCGTGCTCGGCAAACCCGGCTGAGCCGATTCGTGGAGTTGACCGCACCCTCTCAATATGCATGTACCAACAAAGAAATGGCCCGCAGCCTGTAATGTAAACAGCCCTTATCGGTCGTCCCGGCAGCTCTCTGCCCGACGTGTGGTCAGCTGGGTAGAGCTAGCGCCTCGGCGACGCAAATCTAATCTAATCGCACGGTGAGGAAACCGTCGAAGATAGCAAGGGATACATATACACTGCTCGCTCAGGGACACAAGATGTTGCCATGTTGGCGCACGCCGTTAGTCTATATTCAGGGGCATGCGAAGATTCGTGTTGGGGGCTCCCGCGAACTAACCGTTGCCGACTCGCATGCGTTATCACGCGACGTTTGGAAGGCGCTTAGGTTGTTCAACACTTTGCAAGACGGCACACTCGCTCAAAGCGCCGACGGAAAGCATCCCGCGAAAAAGCGTATGTCAGCGGTAACAGGAGCTCCCGGACAGACGCATAAATGGAAACGTATAAACGTTTCGGAGTTAACTTTGCGCCAAACGTGGTTCATGATGACAGGAACATGAGGCGAGAACGACGCGGAAAATTACGTATTAAAATATGTGTAATTTTCGCTAATGATCGTTAATGATAAACAACGGCTGGTAGGTGATTTTTCGTCTTCTCAGCGTCTTCGTTAGAATCGTTTAGACATGTGCTCCAGTTCGCAGAACTTCTTTACACTATCTGTTCCGTATTGGGAAATGCCGCAGACACATCTACATGCTTATCCACTGCGCCCGTCTCAAGCGGGAAAGAATGAAGCAGGAAGCGATACGTGGTATACGGAAGTGTCTCCGGTGACATCACTGGAAAGAGAGACTGACGTGTGAAGCTGCGACGACTTCGCGTGGTCAAATTCACGTATTCAAATGCGCTTCAACGGGAGGTAATTAACGAATGAGTTCATTTTTCCAACGAGCGCATCCAGTGAATAACGTCCTCGAAACGAACGTGGCACGCGTCACATAATGCCGAGTCCATATGGAGTTCCGCCGCCGCGGTGGCTGAGTGGTTATGGCGCTCGGCTGCCGGCCCGAAAGACGCGGGTTCGATCCCGGCCGCGGCGGTCGAATTTCGATGGAGGCGAAATTCTAGAGGCCCATGTACTGTGCGATGTCAGTGCACGTAAAAGAACCCCAGGTGTTCGAAATTTCCGGAGCCCTTCACTACGGCGTCCCTCATAGCCTGAGTCGCTTTGGGACGTTAAACTCCCATAAACCAAACCAAACCATATGGAGTTCCAAGCGGCGCGTCTCGTAACAGTTGTAAAGGCAGGCTGACGATGCGTGCGTATCTCTTTGCTCTGAGTATAGCGCCGCCTAGTATGGGGTTAAATTGGCCCCTGAAAAACGTCCATGAAGAATGTGGGTAGCGCGAAAGCTGAGTTCAGCCAGTCAAAGAAACTAGCGCAAGACTGGGTCTGGGAGTTTAATTTCATGCGATAATTTGTCTTCATATTTTTCCGTACAAGACCTTATACATAAACGTAGGATATGTCGACAAGCCATTATTTGCAGAAATAAGCGTGCGGAAAGTTGAGCTACCGCGTGAGACAGAATCTTATTGAAAGCTGTGCTCAGTTCCTGCATCTATGCAGTCCTTTGCTTGTACGCGTGCGTTTCAGCCTTTGCGGTGCATATATTGTACAGCGCCACAGATAGTCTACTCTTTAAACGCGAATACTTCCATACGGGAGTAAAACGGAGTAAACTGTCCTTTAGAGCACTGTCTTTAATAAAATGGAGTGCTAGAGGGAGTGAGTTGGAGGACAGCTCATTCCATTTTTACTCCTTTCTGTTTAGAGTGGTGTACCGAAGAAGGAAAGCTCAGCCCGAAACACCATTCGCAGAGAGATGCCGGATTCCCTCAATGTGCACTTTTTCCGTCTTCTTTCGTACGCTGCAAGATAGGCAGCAGACTCTGCGCATGCATACCGAGAGAGCACTAAATCCTCGACCTTTCATGCGTCAAAATACTGCGTCATTTTTATCTTTTTTTTTGAAAATATACCCGTGAACGCGTCCCCCGCCGATCCTCTACGTCATAAGAAACCTACCCGACCAAAATGGCGTTCTATATTGAAAGTAACAGGCGGTATTCAAGACCCGACATGAGACACGAAGTATGCCCAGCGAATTAGGAAAACGCCGAGAAGGTGCAATAAAAGACTTTCAGGGGCCCTGTAACGGAACTTTCAAAAACGCACTGCGCCGAAATTAGAGCTCAGCTTCCACACAAAGCGCGTAATGCGGCACTGAACCGCTTCTGCAGCCCCGGATGTCCTGCATGGTGCATCTGGACACAGGTCCCTGGCCACCGCCAGTCCCAATTTTAATTCTTAATTACTTTTCATTACTTTTTTTACTGCTGATAATGAATGCCGTAAAGTCTCTTGTGAGAACATCCTTACCAAGATATATAACAAAGGGCTCCCAGCGATATTCTTGATGAAGCGGTGAGAGTACGAAAAGTATTAAGTACGCCACCCGTGCGGTCTCTTCTGGGGCGCTTGTGACAGCTCGGAACAGAGTGCTTCCTTACTAGCGACGCACCGGCATTAAATGCGTGTGTTTCTGCGCCAAAAACTCTCACGAAGGCCCATAAAGCAACAAAATAGTCAAACTGAGATCTCCTTTTGCTTCCAAAGCTGCTTGCACAGCTTGTGCGAGATGACTACGTTTGGACAAGCGCTTCTTACAGCTTTTCGGGAAACAAATTACGCTTGCGAATAACGCATGCGCGTTTGATCTATAGCGCTGCATTTTTAAAAGAGGGCCTCGTTTGCAGCCGCGTATACAGAGAGACATAAAAATAACAGTATCTCCCTTCCTTCTCAGTTTTAATCCTCAACTGAGTTAAACAGTCGTCTGCGACGGGCCTTCCATCGACTTCCATCTTTTAGATGGTGGTGGTACTTAGCGTCCGAAGGATTACAAAACGGCCTCAGCCGCCGAGGTAATTAAAGACCTCTTCCGCGGAGCACTGCGCGGACTGCCTCTATTATGCAACACAGTAACCAGCTTCCGTTTCCCCTCTACTTTACGCAGGTTTTTTTACGTTTTTTTTCTTCTCATCACTACTTTAATCCGGCTCAATATAAAGTGACAGGGGGGGAAAGGCCATCCGCGGAGCTCATAACCCATCTTCCCAGAAGAACACCGCGGCCGGGTGTGTCTGCGAAGGCGCTCGCTTCTTTTGCCGTTCCGTGGCTGCTGCAGCAGCAGCCTGTTCCAGAGAGCAAACCAATGGAGCGATAACGAGGCTGTTTCTTACACGCTACACCATCCTCTCCTCCCCTCCCGGTAATCGGCTCCTCTCTCTTCCGGCCGTTTGTACAGGATCCTGGGGGTGCGCGTCGAAGGCTCGTTCGCTCACCCAAGCGTTAAGCGCGCGACAACACCGCGCACCCCTGAGCGCTCGCTCGCTTCCCCGAAGACCTCACGAGGCTCAGGAAGTTTGAGCAACTTTGCTCTGGAAACGCAGTCCGCGCCCTTCCGCGCCTCCAGGAGTCGCGTTGCTGGGGAGAGGGACGAGTCTCATCCTCCTCGCCCGAAGCCGTGCTACGCAGTGTGGCGGTTCCCGTACGCAGTGCATCATCGGACGGCGATCTCGACCGCCGCGCGCACGAAGCCATGGAAGCGAGAAGTAAAAAAGAAATGGAGAAGGAAGCCAAATATACGCAAAGAGCTGTCCGCGACTCCTCTCGGGCTGCTGGGGAAACTGGGCGTGTTTAAGGATCCGCGGCGTAGGAAACACAACCTAGACGCTTTGGTCCAACAACACCTAGGCACTATAGGCGCTGACACCTAAGCGGTGCTGGCTCGTGTCGGAACGACGCTAACACCTAGAGCCAACACCACCTAAGTGGTGCTGACACGTGTCTGAGTACCACGAAACCAATTTTTCGTGGAAACGATCCAGTATATAAGCTTGAGAATGTTTCGGTATCGGTATATCGCGCTCAGCCCCTTTCCTTCGTCGTATCGACGAAACGACGGGATATAGCGAAATGAGCCCCTCCGACGAAAGCATTGCGCTTCATCCGCGAAAGGCAGTTTCGACAGGAGCTACTTCACCGAAACCGGTGGGAATCGTAAACGAAGTGAATCATCCGCTCTGCTTCGTTATATCCAGAAGTTCCAGTGTAAGAGCGCGGCGTCTGCGGACAATTCCATGAGGCATGCTATAAAACTGAAGGGCTAAATAACGAGGCTTAGGACTATTACCGAGGAGACAGAATAGCGCATGTCCTGTTTCCGTTTATTTTTCTTTTATTTCTTTGCTTTCCTCATTTTGTGTCTCGTGCTTTGCGTCTCCGCATCTGTTTGTTGAGCGTGCAGTTTTTCAGCGGGCTCATAGCTACGTTTTCGCAGGCGAATGACCTTTTCCTGCTCCTCCTGTTACTTAGCGACAGACTCGTGGAGAGAAGTTATTCCGTAAAGCCAGATGGCATTGCCCAGCCAGCTTCAGCTGTCTGCAAACATGGGTGTTTCCTTGCCTCTAGGCCTCGCATCGTAGGTACATACACGTATATGAACCGGGCATATTAGAAAGCTCCTCCGTCTGCGGTATTGAAAGCGCCGTCTGTGTACTATTCACCGTACAGGTAAAATCTGGCAGCAGAATCAAGCTGTAATCAGGTGTAGTGTTAGTACGCAACTTGACGAACAAGGGTGTGTAGTTTTGCGCCCTATAAAACCCGTACGCCGCAGTTAAGTATTGAATACAGCTCATTTGAGGCACAAGCTGATGTCATGACGCTGTAGTGCCGTTTTAAGGCACGGGCGACTGTGTTTTGCCGACAAGGCGCCAGCTGGACTTCGAGACATTTCCTATACCTTGATGCATAGTGCATGAACTCGAAGGCAGCCTAGTCGACGGGAACCTGATAACAAGAAGAAGCAGCAACGTATTTCCATATGGTAATATCGAGTGAAACAGTTTCATAACTCGTAGCATGTCCTCGGTGCAAGGCTTCCCACATGCCCGCAGATCCACCGGCAAGCGAAACTTCGACATCACCATGTACATCGCGCGTAAGTACAAGTCTGAACGCCGTGTTGCAGTTAACATCCGTGTTGCAGTTAAAGTATGCAAAGGTAAAGTAAAATGACGCATGAATGATGTAAACAAGGTCAGGCAGTGTAAAGAACAAAAAAAAAAGTCATACAGGGCTAAACACGCATCTTGTTACAACAACGGACCGCAGCGCTACCAAGAATACACAGCCGAGCTTCTGGCTCTCTAAACCAGTCGAGAACAATAGAGGGCGGTTCTGTAAGACAAATTAAATCACTCCTAACTCCTCAACGCTCCGTGCTAATTACGTGGGAAGATAAAACAACCCCTTAGGCCACCAGAGGAAAGGCTGAAAGCAAGAGGGTCGCCGTCCCTGCCTGCTTCTCTCACAGGCTGAGCATCCGGTGCTGAAAACCGTTTTGCACGCCCGCGCGGCAGCGTGCCAAGCTCTTGTTGTATTTGAAAGAATCTCGTT
This sequence comes from Amblyomma americanum, assembly GCA_030143305.2. Classification (NCBI taxonomy): domain Eukaryota; kingdom Metazoa; phylum Arthropoda; class Arachnida; order Ixodida; family Ixodidae; genus Amblyomma; species Amblyomma americanum. The sequence continues at coordinate 25,630 of JARKHS020030518.1, forward strand.
GTAGTTAGAAGAGTGTTTTTGTTGTGGTTTTTTGCACCCAAGCGCGCACGACGCTGGTGCGTTGTAGGTGTGCAGACGTAATTAATCTAAGCAATAACGGACGAAGTTCCGGCACTGTCCGCTAAACCAGCGGCTATTGTCATGTTGTGAAACACAACCCCGACGAAGCAGTATGTACCCCAGACAGCGAGATCGCCGATGATAGATGGCCGGACAGAGCCGAAAGTCCAGCTTTCGGGGACAATTTTGCGTCTTGCGATGGCACGATCAGCTTTTGTTGGCTGTCAAATACTTGGAAGTGACAAGTGTAGAAAGAAAGTCTTATGTATTAGGTGCCGCATGTCTTCGCACAACAACGAAACTAGTACAACTTTCTTCACGTCAGTCCGCGCCAGAAGTCGTCACAATCGTGCCTACGTCCCTGCCGCAGTCTTTTTCTCCGCATGCATTTCCTCCCAGTTTGCTTTAGTTGAAGTGCGCGTTTTCTCACTTTCAGCCCGGTACAATTCGTCAAGCGTAACGCGCAGGGCCCTTTCGGTGCGGCGGCGTTAAACGGGGACGCGGAAGAGTCGCTGACAAGACGTGCCGCTGTCACTCACCAGAGCATCCGCGTCCGAAACCGAGGATTCAGTGGCCGGATGCGCCGACGCCGCAGCGGTCAGGAGGAGGAGCAGCTGGAAGCCGAGCCGCCGCGTGCTCTTCGTGTTTGACGTGTGCGGCGGCGGACCGTGCCGCCCACCACAACTGCGGCTCTGCATTCTCTTCAACGACGGCGCGTCCTTGTCGACTTGTGCGGCGTGTCGCGGGCCATGCCTCGCCTCAGCAGCGCGAGGAGCCCGCTGCCCTGTGTGTCCGAGTCCGCGCGCACGACATCATCGTCCCGACTTCGGCACCGCCGCGCACCCCTCGCTGCTGCTCCCGCTGCTGCTCGCTCCCGCTGTCGACGGGACCTTCCCAGGCGACGACCAGCTTCGACGGGCGCTCGCGAGTCTCTCCTCCGCCGACGGCTGCGCGTGGACCCGACGGACGGGGCTGCACGCGCCGGCGCAGTTGCCTGATGCGCGCGCAGGAGGGCGCGCACTTTGAGAGAGGAGTTCTGAGCGGGCTCTAGGGACGCGCTCGGTACCTAGGGAGGTACCTAGGGAGGTTAAAGCCGAAATTTGGGCGGGTTGGCACTCGCTCATTAAGCGACAGCGCAAAAGAAAACGACGGGACAGATAGAGAGAGGCACAGACAAGCGACTAGACAGACGGCGCTTGTATATGGCGCTTGTATGCGGTTTTTTCTGTCTACGTACCGTCGTTTTCTGCGCTGTCACTTAACGAGCGCCTGGGGAGGTCGCCGGGAGAGCAGAGCCATTGTGTATGCGCTTTCTTTCTTTCTTTCTTTCTTTCTTTCTTTCTTTCTTTCTTATTCGTGCATCCGTCATTCCTTCCGTTTATACGCGACATTAGTGCCCGCATGTCGGGAAAAAATGGCTATGGTTCAACGCGGCTTGAACCTAGTTATAGGAGCGAAAGCTGTTAAGCATGGTCTCCACTGTCTCAAATCAGATGGCAAGGTCAATGTCGAGGTCAAGGGTCAAGGTCAAAGTCAGGTACCCAATGGTCATAGTCATATGATCACGTGGTCATACTACCATAGCTTGGGGCATAACACCAGGCAGTTAAGTTCGGTCCACTGTCTCAGATCAGATGTCAAGTCCAAGGTCAAGCGTCAAGGTCAAATGTCAAAGTCAGGTACCCAATGGTGATAGTCATATGATCATGTGGTCACACTACTATAGCTTGGGCCTTACCACCCCGCAGTTAAGTTCGGTTTGACCTTGTGAGGCATCGAAGGTCAATGTCGATGTGGTTCCCACTGTTTCAAATCAAACGTCAAGGTCAAGAGTGAAGGTCAGACGATCAAAGTCAGGTACCCAATGGTCACAGTTATATGACCAGGTCATACTACCATAGCTTGGACCATACCACCCCACAGTTAGGTTCGGTTTGACCTTGTGACGCATTGAAGGTCATTGTCTCATCCACATCGAAATCGGTACCCTGAGGAGAAGAGCTCTCGCTCTAAAATTGTCCGGCGTCGGCGACGGCGACCGTTTGAAGCCTCGCAGCCGGAGCGGTCGGTTGCTCCGGGTTACCTAGGTGGGCCACCTAGGTCACATGACCTTAACACATGACATGACATGGCGGCAAGTTAAGTGTCCCCTCCCGCTCTCTTAATCTCAGTGAATTACCCCTCGCCCCTTCATCGTTTCATTTTGTGTCACTCTTTCTTTGCAAATTTATTCTAAGTCACAGCTCGTTTTGTTTCCGTCATGATTTCTCTTTGCCGTTAAATTCCTCCTTCATTTCCTTTCTAATCATGTTTCCTGCGCGGGGCTTCTGAGGTGCCGTGACGTTATAGTCAGCTGTTATGAGGATTACGGAGCTTTTTTTCCGAAAGCAGTAGATATTAACAAACCATTTTTCTTCTTTTTATGTCCCTCTTCGTTTCATTTTTTTCTTTTTGCTTCTAAATCGCTACTTTTCATCACTATTTTCCTGCTTCTCTCTTTCTCTATCTCTTTAACGCTCTCGTAAGCTCATTTTTTGTCGTTTTTGTAGGGTCCTCTCAAGCGTAATCTACCGTGGTACAAAGGCTGAAAAAATATACTCGCAGTGAGCATATGAGATGAAAGGAAAAACACCATGGGGACGTTGAATTGACCTTAAGAGTGGAATGTGGTAGCGCTAGATTTCACATTTTTCGCGTCTTCTGTTGCAAATTCTGTGTGTGTTTGCGTCAGTTTCTTTGCAATTTTTGGTCCATCAGCTGCCATATTCGGACTGCTTCCTGCTCTAACAGGTATCCGCCATGCTGTGACGGCGACGAAATTTGCATACTCACAATTTTTTTCTGATTTTTGATTTGGATTCTCTATCTAGGTTGCTTTCTAAAAAAAATAGGCTGCTCAGAACGCGGTGAGCAGGTTGTGATGACGTCACAAGGTCACATAACCACTCTCGACCAATCAGGGCAGGTTGTGATGACGCCGCAATGTAAAGTGCCCTCTCTCGAAAAATCAGCAAATCTCGTGACATGGGACATCGGCGAGGTTTTGGTGTGACTATTCTAATGCTATCCCATTACTCCCTCCCTTATCCCTTCCCTTACGGCGTGGTTCAGGTGTCCAACGATATATGAGACAGATACTGCGCCATTTCCTTTCCCCAAAAAACCAATTATTATTATTATTAAAACGAGATCACTTTGGTGGCTTTTATTCGTGCTTTCTAATATCGGTTAGGTTATCCTCTACTGCCTTCACCTCTCTAGGGGTGGTTATTTTCTCCTTTTTTTCTCATTTGTGTTTTGCTTCCACTTTCTCCGCCCTCTCTTCATATCACTTTCCGAACTCCAGCGTCCACTTTATCTTTGCTTTTTCCCCGCAGCCTCTGCCAATTTTATACGCAACCTTTCTATTCCCTTGCCGGACGCCACTGCTTCGTATTCAAGGCACGAGGATAGCCTTCAGCTGCCCATTTTAACTAAATTTCATTTCGCTGAGTAAAGGCTCCCTTCGTTTCGCTACTAGCCCCGCATAAAGCTCTAAAACGCTATTCACTGCGGTCTACACCATGGAACCCGGCCTATAGATGAAAAACCCAAGCTCTGCTCAGCCGTTTCGCAGGCTTCTTACCTTGGCTCTGGATGGAGCTCCACGCCACTTTTGCAAACCGGGTCTAGAGACCGGGGCCCTTCGTGCCCAGGGGAAAAACGAAGTAGCCAACACTGAGTGAGCGAGAGAGAGAGAAAAAAGAATAAACTGCAGGCTTAGAAACAGCGAAAAACAGAGACCAGCGTTGGTGTGGTGGTCGGATGAACACAGTCATCAATCATCTGTGTCTTCATTTAGCAGCAGTGACCACGAGACCTTTCTGAGTGTGTGGGAAGAGGCATTTTAACACTATAGTTGCGTTTAAAAAGTAAACAAAAGAAGAAACTCCTCACCGTTAACGCATCTCAGCCTCACAAGCTATTTAATAGTTCACTGAATAGTATTCACCAGCGATGCAGAAAGAGCATGGGCAATGCATGACTACGTTTGCCTATGTATTGATGCGACAATGTAGCTGCCGTTTTTAGTCTTGGTGCCTCTCAAGACGCATGACTGTAGCTCTGTTTGCAGGCCCATAATTCACCCCTTCTGGATTATTTTTCTAAAGCTTTCTGTCGGCAGCATAGGACGCAGTCGCTAGGCCGCCCAGCGGTAGGTTTTTGGATAA